>CAUYLG010001996.1:0-29574 GCA_963573385.1 Cacajao melanocephalus | reverse complement strand
AGGTTACTGTGCTGCTAGAACATCAGAAGAAGGTATTTCAAGTACATTAAATATTTACAGGCATTATTTTCATTAAAATACTCTCATTAAGAAAGACAATTATTGGCATAATAGAGGTTTTGAATACCCATTTTTAGACTGCATTCTAGACTGGGCAGTAGAACAAGAATCCTGTTCTCTCTCCCTCTTTTTCTTCCTCTTTCTTTCTCTCGTACATTCTTTTTTTTTTCTTTCTTTCACTCTCACTATCTTTCCTCTCTTTTCCAAAAAAAAAAAAAAAAAACTCTCATTAAAAATTGCAAAGAGAGATAAAGTATAAATAGGGAATTTTCCCCTTTTGTTTTCATTTTGTTTCCTTTCCTTTCACTTCGCTTCTATTTTCTTACCCTTTTCCTTCCCTTCCATTTTCTTACCTTTCCCCTTCCATTTTCTTACCGGAGTCTCGCTCTGTCGCTCGGTCTCCCAGGCTGGAGAGCAGTGGCGCGATCTTGTCTCACTGCAACATCCGCCTACCGGGTTCAAGCAGTTCTGCGTCCGCCTCCTGAGTAGCTGGGATTACAGACACGCGCCACCACGCCCGGCCAATTTTTGTATTTTTAGTAGAGACGGCGTTTCGCCATGTTGGTCAGGCTGTTCTCAAACTCCTGAGTTCGTCATCCGCCCGCCTCGGTCTCCCAAAGTGCTGGGATTACAGGCATGAGCCATCACCCCCAGCCTGCCATCCTTTGTATTCCTTCCCTTTTCTTTCTCCTTTCCTTCCCCCTCTTCTTCTCCTTCCCTTTGTTCTCTCTGTTACTTTCCCTCGCTCCCTTTCTTCGATCCTTCACTCTTACTGTTGCTCTTTTTGTCTCTCCCTGTCTTTCTTAACACTTAATTATTTCTCCTCTGTGAGAGGAGAAGTAATTTCTAATCATGTCTTTTGTGCACTGATGTCAGTTTGGTTATCCCTCTATTGCAGCATTCAGAATTTTTTTTAATGCAAAACCTTTAAAGTGAGGAATGCTGCTATGAAAGTAGTCACAAGATGATGAAAGGGTGAGACTGGATTAGAGTGAATCTGTGTTAACCATATTAATAATAAAGCTAATTTAAGTTAGAGCTGATCGCTTTGCTAAATGTTTAATGCAATTATTTATTAATTCTCAGGAAATAAAAGTCTCCCTTGCTGCATCATGAAATTAGATGGACATCACTAAAAAGTCCAATACAACTTTCTCCCATGATAGAGACGTGTACTATTTGCACTGTCTGATACAGTAGCTCAATATTAATGGCTGCTCTGCACTTGGCATGTGGCTAGTGCAACCGAAGGATAGAGCTTCTTATGTTATTAAATTCAAGTTTATTTAAATTTAAATACATGACTTATGTTGGCCAGGGGCTGCCGTATTGGACAGTACAGATAGAACACTGTGGCAGTGAAGGACATGCATTTTTTTTCCCTCTGATTGACCTGAGGGCATGAGCTTTTAACTAAAAGAACAGGTAATTTCTATCTGGAGATGGTTGTAGAGAGAATGTGTTCTCTGTCTCTTTGTGGGACAAAGCAAGAAGAACTAAGAATATAGTGATGATTTTCCTGACATGAAAGTATAGTCAGTGTTAGAATGGTATACAAAAAGAATTTCTCTGTTTCCTGAAACCTTTAAAATCTTGATATATTCTTTCTTACCCTTCTAATGCAGAGAGACTTTATTAACTGGTTTAGCTTCAGCATGGAAATGTCTGACATTGAGCCTCCAAAGAAGCCTTAGGTTTATGGGCTGTCTACTGTTTTACCCAAAGTAGACTGTGATGCTTTTATTTATTTATGTATTTGTTTTTCTCTAAATTCAGGTATTGAAGAAAAGACACACTAGAGAAACGGTTCTCAGGCGTGCCAAGAGGAGATGGGCACCTATCCCCTGCTCTATGCAAGAGAATTCCTTGGGCCCTTTCCCTTTGTTTCTTCAACAAGTAAGTTTACGTCTTTTCTGGTGGAGATTGCTTCAATTCTAAGAGTCTGTTTCATTCAGATTTAATACCTTTTTAAACATAAAATTAGACAGATTTGATTAAAGATGTTCATGAGGTATAACAAAAGTAAAACAAGAAATAAAATCACTAAAAACCTAATAGTATGAGAAAGGCTCTAAAGCCATTGAATGGTCTTTGTTTATTCATTCATTCAGCAGGGAGTTACTGCGCACTTACTATATCCTGCGGGAGGTACCACTCTAGGTCCTAAAGACAGAAATAAATTTAGTCATGGCCCTTGTTCTTGTGTAGTTTATTGGCCTTGTGAAGGAGACAGACGTTGGATAATGATTATAATTCTTAGTGATGAGTGCTGTGATTCTGGTATAGAGACGTTGTTGGGTGATTTGCTAACACATGAGGTGAACATTAAACCCTGAGATAAGGTGATAAAAAACAAGAGAAGGCTTAGAGAAGGAGGCAAATGAGTTGAGCCCTGAAAAACGGAAAATTTTCGTGCAGGTGAATTACTGTGGAAGAAGAGGAAGTGCAGAAGTGAGAGCTCCTTAGAGGAGCTTTGGGTGGCTTAGTCTTTCAAGGTGTGATGGAATGGAGCAGGAGGATGAGGCTGAAGAGGGAGGTAGGGGTCAAACCACTAGGGGTATGTGCATTCTGCTAATAAGTGTAACTTTATCTTAATAACAAGGAAAAATTCTTAAGCAGATTACTGACATAATCAGGTTTACTTTTCTCATTAAGATCTAAATGGAACATGCACAATTGAAACCATTACTGAAGTAGGGCTGTGGCCTTTTGCTTGCCTTTTTCTCTTAAATTTCTAAAATAGTGTGCTTGCTATTTAATACTAACGGTGGAACCTGAGTACTAGTTGTTTAAGTTTCTAACTATCCTTCTACAGTCTTTCACACTTATTTTTTATTCTACCCTAGTGCTAGATATTTGTTTGTTCTCCATGAATATTGGAACTTGAACACTGATGGGGCTTATTAAGAAATGATTTCTAAATTGCCAAAATTGTACCAATCATAGCTAGTTTTAGCCCTTGCATTGCAAAGCCAGTCACCATCTTAGTACTCATTTCCTTGACATATTCACATTTGACATAGAAGACCTTTCTCACCTTTTAAAAATATTTCTTCATTTAGCTCCTAGGACACCATTCATCTAGTTTTCCACTTGGTGGTTGATGACTCCTTAGTATGTTTGGCTGGATCTTCCTCATCCATCCCCCCAGTCTGCTGTCGGGGTCTCTAAACTTTGGAGAGCTCTGGGGCTCAGTCAATTAATCTTGTCTTTTGTTTCTTGATATTTACTCTCTCAGTGATCTCATCAGATCTCACAACTCTAAGTATTATTTATACACTGAATACTTAAAACTTTGTATTTCCAGCCCAAACTATCTAATTGATATTAAACTTGGAAGTTTAATAGGGTTTCAAACTAAACTTAGAAATAAAATGCTTGTTATTTCTCCTAAAATCAGCCTTCCATCTCAATTAGCAAAGTTCAATCCTTCGAACTCTCTGGGCATTGGAGTCTGTTTCATAAGGTTTAAGCTGAAGAAAACATAGTTTTCTCTAAGTACTTAACAGACTTGGATTTATTACTATTTATTAAAGGGTTTGCAGAATTGTCCAGAGGGCTGAAGAAACAAACTTTAGGTTACACTTTCAAAAACAAATCCCCAAGCTAGCTACACCACAGAATCTACAACCAAGGGACATATTACTTTCTTCATGATACAGAAGACATTATTTCTAGAACCAAAGTGCCACTGACACAGTCAGGAAAACACCAGAACCATGTTTTCCCTCGTGCAACTTCAAAACAGTCTCTGAACTGTGCCAACCAGCATCAGCAAAAAGATTGATCGGTATCTTATTTTGTAATACTCACAAAATTGTCAAATATCTAGTAGTACATATGCTGTTTCAGCAAAGGAAGGAAGGAAGGAGAGAAGGAAGGAACAAAGGAAGGAAAAAAAGGAAGGAAGGAAAGAAAGAAGGAACAAAGGAAGGAAGGAAGGAAAACAAATCATCTGAACTGTGATGCCAGCAAAAAGAGCAGACACAGCAAAAATGAGACATCTGCCTACCTCACTTTTGGCTTTCCAGTCTTGTTCAAGCACATTTAATCATCCATGTTTAAATCCAGAACTCTGGTTTCAAGAGGTTCTGCAAAATTTGGGGGTTTTGGTTTTTTTTTTTTTTCTTTGAATGTTTCTAGAATCTACACTATGAGAGGACACTGTAGAAGGAAAATGAAATAGATACTGAGCTTCAATTTAGCCTATCTGCCTATTCTTCTCATAGTTAAACTTTTGATTTCTGTATTATTATACATCATTGACAGAGTGGCATTTTACTGAGATCCAAAATAACAGTGGCTTAAGCAAGACAGAGGTTTATTCCTTTCTTGTAAAAGCTTGATCTGGTAAAAAGATTCTAATTTGAGAAAACATCAGGGACCCAGGTTTCTTTATATTTTTAGCTTGGCTGTCCCTGCAAGTTCTAAATGGCTCATCTCTGTGTCCAACAGGTAGAAGATACTCGTTCAACTTCTAGAGCACAGCTGGGTTTTTCACATATCATTTTTGTTCATATTCCCTTGACCTGACCTTTTCATGTGGCTCTATCAAATTGCAAGAGTGACTGAGAAATCCTTTCTTCTGGGCAACCTTGTGATCACTGCAAATTCTAATACTAAGGAAGATGGGCAGAATAGATATTAAGAGATACTAGCACCCTCTGACATAGCTTCCTTGACTTCCATCTTTATACCACGCATCCAACCCATCAGCAAATTCTAATGGCTGTACCTTTAACTTATATCCAGAATCTAACCACTTCTCAACACCCCTATGGCTACCATGTTAGTCTAACTAGCTACAGTATCTTCTCTGTGTTTTTGCAGTAACTTCCTCAGTAGTCTACCTACTTTTTCTTTTACCCATCCAAACACATCTAGTTTTGCTTCACAAAACAGCAATTATTACCTTTAAGGATAGAAATCAGATAATATTGCTTTTGTCTAAATTCTCCAGTGGTTTTCCATTTAACTCCAAGGAAAAGCCAGCATCCTCAAATTCTCCAGTGTGATGTGGCCCTGCTACCTCATTACCTCTTCATCCCCTACTTCTTTTCCATGCTCTTTCTACTCCAATCGCAGTGGCCTTCCTGCTACTTCTTGAACATTCTAGGCAAAACCCCGGCCTGTTCTCTTGCACTTTCTATTTCCTCTGCCAGAAGGATCCTTTCCTGTTTATTCTCATAGCTTATTCTTTTAATTTTTTGTCAGTTTTCTTCCTAAGGTACATTCCAGTTGGCACTCTCTTCTTCATATGAGAGTCCCTGTTTGCCTGACCCTTGCCAACAATAGCTATTATTGTTCTTTTCTACCTTTTCTATTGAAATCATCTCTTTAGAATAAAAAGATACATCATCTGCATTTTAAAAATGATATTTTAACTGAATTTAATTTTATCCATACTTTTTTCCACTTTTAGGTTGAATCTGATGCAGCACAGAACTATACTGTCTTCTACTCAATAAGTGGACGTGGAGTTGATCAAGAACCTTTAAATTTGTTTTATATAGAAAGAGACACTGGAAATCTGTTTTGCACTAAGGCTGTGGATCGTGAAGAATATGACGTTTTTGATGTAGGACCTTTATTGATATGCCTGACTTTAAATTATTAAACTGTGTTACTTCTGATGCTCACTCCATCTACTCTTTCCTGTCTCCTTGCACTCTCTTCTTACAGGGTATCTTAGAGTCAATGGAAAATAGAATGTGAAATATTTTGGAATACTTGGTCAGCTCTTTGTGAAGTGAAGCAAAGAAGTTTAATATTTGAACATAAATTTCAATGTATTTCGATGTAAATGTCAGTAAATTTCCAAACAGTTGGTTTTGCTTATGAGATAATCTCTCTTTCTCACCGGTTACTGGTACCTTTTCCTCACTTCAAGACACGTCTATAGTTGAAGAGTCCTCTTTCTATACTGCTTTTACATCCATTTTTGTCTTTCTTCCACACAGATGATTATTTGGTCACATCTGAGAACTGCATAAGAAAGTGAAAGTGGGGGACAAACCTCAAATAAGTGTTAATAAGCCAGTATTCTGATATGGATGAGCTTATAGTCAATGGGAAATAACTCAGATAATTTTTAGTATAATATGGTAAATGCTGTGAGGCCATGTGTCATTCCTGTGATTCTGATGGAATGATTACTGGAAAGAGAAATTCTGTTCCTAGAAAAAGAGGGAAAAGATGCTGTGTAAGCAAACATGACTGCTGTCCCCCATGTGACGTGCTTTGCATTTGGTTAGAAAATGTTCAATTCAGTGTTGTAATCACATGCTGAATATAAACATATTCAATTTACATTGCTTTGCCTTTAATCAGCAGTGGGGATATTAGTACATATATTTTGTCAGAAAAATTCTTACAAATATGTGGTCTACTAGATAAAATAATAACAGGGCTTGGTAGTGACAAATTGGGAATTGCTGCTTTATTTAGATGATGTAGGATTTTTTCCCATTGCAGTGAGTTTAATTGTTCTCCCCAACATAATTTTCTGATTATAAAGAGAATTTATATTCACATTTAATTCCGCAGTCTAATGGACAGAGTCAGACCTGACTTCACTGTACTCTGACCTAGGTTTTATTTGCACTAGTGATTCCCTTCACATACTGGATGCTCTTTGCAGTAAAGTGTGTCTCCATTTGGTGCTTTGATAATTAAAAACACAGTGAATACAAAAAAATTTCAAAATAGTTTATTATTGAAAAGATCTGCAAAGCAGGTAGTAGATAAACCATCTTATTCTGTCTTGCCAGAATCTGATATTAACGGAACTGTCTTTTTGCTGTTTTGCAGTTGATTGCTTATGCGTCAACTGCAGATGGATATTCAGCAGATCAGCCTCTCCCACTGCCCATCAGAGTAGAGGATGAAAATGACAACCCTCCTGTTTTCACAGAGGCAATTTATAATTTTGAAGTTTCAGAAAGTAGTAGACTTGGTAAGTCTGTTTTTAAGAATAAAAAGAATCATTTTCAACATGTCTGTGTACACTTTAAAAGACATTGAGCTTTTTATACTCAAGGCCAGATCAGCCTGAGATAATGCTCAACTAGTGTCTACTTACCAGAAAACACTTAATCTCATCAGTTTCAATCATATGTGCCTTACGCAGACAGTACAGAAGTTTTTGTTGTTGCCAATATGATACAAATTAACTGTGAAGGCAGCTAACAGTTATTCAAGCTTTGTATAATATTTAGTTTATATATTTTATTTCATTTTCTCATTATGTGGGTTTTTCATTATTCTCAATTTCAAGAGAGGACATGCAGGGTGGAATGAACAATAAAACTGAAATCAGTATAGTTTTTAAAATTTTTTTATTTTTGAGGTTTTATTTAGGAAGATGTTAAATGGCTTCCACTGAGGGTTCAATTTTTTTATGCTCCTATTTATATTCTCTTCTCTTAAAACTACTACCTTGCTACTTCCAATTTCGAATGAATACTGGAATAACTTCAGAGAAACTTATATCAGATGTTCTCCATTCTAAATACTTGCTCTTCCACGTGGAAAATGGAAGTATTTTAGTTTATCTGGCCCTTAAAATGGAGCACTTATGATGGCTTCTGAGAACCTCTGAGATTTGCAATATGGAGAATAACACTCACAATAAAGTTAAAAGAAGGAGGACTCAGTCATAAAGGATGACTTTATTAATTTGCTTATTCAAGTTTCCAGTAGTTGCTTAGCTCTTCACTGCAATATTATGTCTGCCTTTTCCCTTTATGTTTTCCTTTGTTGACTTGATGTCATAGATGTTAACCTCTTTATCACTCACATGACACAGTTAAAAAAATTTAAGAAATTATTGGTTTAGAGTGTAAGAAACCTAGTTTTTTTAAAAATAAATTTTATTGTGTATAGTGGAGGTTTACAACACGATGTTATGAAATACACATAGATGATAAAATAGCCACCAAAGCATAGGAAACACAGTTTTTGATGTAGGGCATGTTACTAATTCATTGTGGGAACTCATGGAAGTCCCTTTGAGTTTTCTTACTTGTAAAAGGAGTTCGTTTCGTCAGATGACCTATAATATTTTTAGCTTCACAATTTTGTGACATTACATTGTCCTTAATTAATTAGCAATGGGGTATGCTTTTCCTTTTTCAAAAAGAAGTAATTGGTTTCAGGCTTTGTTAAGGATTCTGTTCTCTTCTGTAGTAACAGAGAAAAATAAAGGACGAACACTTTGGTGCCCAGCTTAACTCAAGGTGCTTTAAGCACATTTTATCAGTAGGTTTAGACAAGTTATGGCTGTGATACTAAACTGGTTTAATAGAACAAATCAAATCAGGAAGCAGCAAAAAGATCATAGAAAGGACAGGCTGGATTACTAAAGGTCAACTTGCTCATCTATATTATTACTGCATATCCATAAAAATGTGATTATTAAGGAGACGTGGTTTATTCCTCCAGCTAGGTTTGTTATTGAAATATGTGCAAATATGAATTCAAATTATTTTTGATTGCCATTTAAATAATTTCTTCAGTAATTTATGATCAAATATTTTAAACTGTGAGCAGAACAAAAGTATATCTTAATTTTCAGCGTCAAAGTGTTTTGTGTGATAAATTTGAAGTTATCTTCACCAGTCCTTTCTAACACTGAAATAATACTGCTGGCAATAAATACATTTTAAATTAGGTTTTCACCATCATTGTTAACATTTTAAGAATGTAGATACTTTTTAATATATTTAGCAATTCTGGAAATTAAAGGCTCTTTTATTTTTTATTGCGCAGGTACTACAGTGGGGGTGGTTTGTGCCACAGACAGAGATGAGCCGGACACAATGCACACGCGTCTGAAATACAGCATTTTGGAGCAGACACCAAGATCGCCTGGGCTCTTTTCTGTGCATCCCAGCACAGGTGTAATCACCACAGTGTCTCATTATTTGGACAGAGAGGTAGCTCACACACTCAATAGAATATCGTTTCTCTGAGGATTAAGCTTCCCTCTCCCATTTATTATAACTTGCTATCCTGTGGATTAAGAATTTAATTTTATTTTAGGCATAAGACAATAAGAATTCCTAACTTTTTTCGGCTTTTAATATTATTTGTATTTCCTTATTTTAGAGTAGCTATAAGGAATAAGAAATACAGATCAATTGGGATTTGGAAGGGATGTGGAAAGAAAAAAATTGTTATAAAATGTTTTTTTTCTTACGTATGCCTAGTTGGTTCCAGTTCAGCAAAGGTTTAAATTTTCATGTAGGACAATAAGTTTTGCTTGTTCTATGAATGCAGATCATGCCCTGCTTTCTATTTTAATTATTATAGATACATTTTTAGTGGGGAAAGGATTAATTGAAATAAAATTGATGGATTAATAAAAATATGTAACACTTTTTGGATGATAGTAATAGCGTATTATCATGTATATGGTACTTTATATTGAACTTCTTTATGCAAAATTGTATTTGCCTTTTAGAATATTTTTGCTTGACTAGATAGGTGTTATATTCAATCTATAAAGGAGAAATGTGACAGAATAATTGATTGACTTGCTCAAGTCAAATTATTGCACTGAATCTTCTTATATTTAGTTTTTATTGTTCTATTTTGTCAGCCTCCATTTAACTCAGAATCATGCATTATTGACTAAGGCAGATGAATCAATTTTATATGCACAAAATAGCTTTATTGGAATAGTTCAATGTTTCCCACTACAACTAGAATACCATATATAGAAGAGTCAATATGACTGGAAAATATATTATAAAAAAGCAATCAATGGGATTTGATGCCAAAGAAACAAAGAGGGACCGTGCGAATCTATAAAAAAAGACTCAGAAGTAGTACAAATGTTTTAATTATCATTATTTTTATTTTTTGTGGGGCCAGAGCATTTTATGTTATAGATAAAATACATAAAGATAATCATAAGTGGGAAAGTTTTAAGGAGACAATCTGAATGTGCTTTTGTATCTGTGGAGTTTGTAGAGATGATATGGTAATCAAGTGAATAATTAAAACTGCAAGCTAACAGGTTTTAGTCATCACATTTTTCAAAATGAGGTTTAGAAAAATTAAATTTAGAGGTTCACAACTTGTAAGATACAGTTTTAGGGTCAAGCCCAGGTCTGCTACTTTCCTGAAGAAGAAAAAATCTACCAGGATTTTGTGGGCAACAACCATGGAGTGTTGAGGGGAAAAACATGAGAAGTAAAAATCGTGGGAGATAAAAAGCAATGAATTTAGAGGAAGAAAAACAGAATATCAGGGATTCTTAAAACATAAGGGAAGAGCATTTTAAGGTGGAAATATTGGTTTACTTTCTTTGTTTGTATTTTTTTCTTTTTCTTTCTTTCTTTTTTTTTTTGAGATGGGGTCTTACTCTGTTGCCCAGGCTGAAGTGCAATGGCACAATCGTGGTGCACTGCATCCTCTACCTCCTGGGCTCAAACAATCCTCCCACCTCAGCCTCCTGAGTAGCTGAGATTATAGGACACACCACCATGCCTGGCTGATTTTTTTATTGTTTGCCATGCTGCCCAGTCTGGTCTCAACTCCTGTGCTCAAGCAATAAGCCTGCCTCAGCCTCCCAAAGTGTTGGAATTTACAGGCGTGAGCCATGGCACCTGGCCAGAATATTGGTTTTCAGTGTGGAAGGGAGATCAAGTAAAATAAAGACTGAGGGAAGAGATAGAGGGAAGCAACAAATGAAGAAAAACAAAAGAATAAAAGTGTGACGAAAGAGTAGTAAGATAAAAGAGAACAGCCACAAAGATGATTGGACCACAAATTAATGACTTCAATTCACCATCATCACACCAACTGCAAAATTTCATTGCCAAATCCAGCAGCAACCTTACGTCCCTGTCTACTGCTGCAACTTGTTAAAACTCTCTCCCCTTAGATTTCTGGTCTTCCTCCTGCTTCTCTGATCTTTCCTTTTTAGTGGCCTTTGCATAGTCTTCTTATTCCCTCGTGCTAGAAATGCTGTAGTTCCTTGTATCCTAGGCTCTTCTCATCCTGCAGCCTCTCCTCAATTGAATAATCTGATTACTGCCGTAATCTCAACCACCATCTACATACTGATGACTTCTGGATAGACATTTCTGGGTATGATCTCTTCCATACATATGAGGCCATATATCCAGGTGCCTTTTGGACTTTACTCCTTAGATTTACTTTAGGCACATAAGATTCAACATATGCAAAACAAAACTCAGTATTTCTACCCCTTTTCCAACCTCAGTAGTATTTACTTCCTCTGAGAATTGTTCTCCTACATTCCTGTATTGTTTGGTGATGCCCCTATCTTCCTATCTCTCCACGTGAGACACCTGTACATCATTCTCAACCCTTTCTTTCTCTCTTCACTTAAATATAGAATTTACTATTAAGTCCTACTGCAGTCTAACTCCCAAGGAACTTTCCTGTTGTCCTTTCTCTTTGTTGTCATTGCAACTGCCTCAGATTTGGGACACCTTGTCCTATTTATTTATTTGTTTTTTAGAGAAGAGATTTTGCTCTGTGGCTCAGGCTGGAGTGCAGTGGCATGATCATAGCTCACTGTTACCTTGAACTCCCATTCGAGGGTCAGCCTGCCTCATCCTCTCAAGTAGCTTGGGAGTACAGACACACATCAACATGCCCAGCTAAATTTTTATTTTTTTAGAGAGATGAGGTCTTGCTATATTGCCCAGGCTAGTCTCAAACTCTTGGCCTCCATTGATCCTTCTACCTTGGCCTCCCAAAGTGCTGAGACCACAGGCTTGAGTCATTGCACTGACCTGGGCCACCTGTTTTAGATGATCACTGCAGGGTTTTTTTTTAAAACTAATTGCTTTGATTCCCCAGTTTACTTCAAATTAGCCAAAATTTAAGAATATTTTTTTCTAAAACTCAAATACTCTTATTTTGTGCTGCCTTTATGACTTCCAAAAGCCTTTTCACTACTACCTGTTACTTAAAGCTTAAGTACAATTTCTGAATATGGGTCTTGGTAATTTAATCTCTCCCTACCTTTTCAGCTTTATCCTTGTATACCAAATTCCTAGAGTCTGTGCAAATATAGAAATCATGTAAAAGCATGGACACACACAGATGTGTGTGTATATGAGTGAGTGTACAATTGAAGTTTCATTTATAAATCTAACAAAAATTTTTCAAGGCTAGTTAAATATTTGCTTTGTTTTAAGGGTGTAGACAAGTACTCATTGATAATGAAAGTACAAGACATGGATGGCCAGTTTTTTGGATTGACAGGCACATCAACTTGTATCATAACAGTAACAGATTCAAATGATAATGCACCCACTTTCAGACAAAAAGCTGTAAGTATATAATATCAAAATATGCCTCTCTCTTATCTGCTGTCATTTTTTATTTAAACTGAATTAATAAAATTAATACTTCTTAAAGTATCATACTTTGAAGTATGTATATTTTATGAATAAAATTAAAGTTTAAACAAATTATATGTAAATCTATTTTATTTGTTCATATTAGTGCTTCTCTTATGTCGCTTTTGTTAAAGACCAGTGACATTAGTCTTCATTTGTAATGAAACTCTTCTTTTATTTAAAGGATAACCCTTAATGAAACAATAGTGTTTGCGATTTATAGTTTTAGAATAATCTGTGTGAAATTATAATGGTAAGTATTTTTGGAATCACTTTTTTTGTGTGTGAAAGTTGTCTGTAAAGTAAACTTTTAATTTTCAATGACTTCTTTCTGTTTCAGTATGAGGCATTTGTAGAGGAAAATGTATTCAATGTGGAAATCTTACGAATATCTATAGAAGATAAGGATTTAATTAATACTGCCAATTGGAGAGCCAATTTTACCATTTTAAAGGGAAATGAAAACGGACATTTCAAAATCAGCACAGACAAAGGAACTAATGAAGGTGTTCTTTGTGTTGTAAAGGTACAGTAATGTGTAACTAACTTTGTAAATTAACTGGTTTTAGTTAACTAATAATTTAATCAACTAAATAGTTGCAGATCATAGACTCTACAAGTTGGAAGAGAATTTAAAATCTATTTAAACCACTATTCCAGTCTCCTGCCTGTCTATCTTCTGCAATTTTATTGCCAGTTGCTAGTCACCCAGCTTCTCCTTGAATATTCTCGTTTTTAAGGATCTCCATGGCTCCACTGGCCATTTATTCCACATTTGAAACGCTTTGGTTCTCAGAAATTCTTCTGCTGTGCCCAGGTTCTTCTCCTTATAACTCAGGTGTTTGGTTCTGATTCTTTCTCTAATGCTATTCAGAACAGGTATAATTCTTTTGAAAAGGCTGCTATGTTCATTTGAGACTTATCTTCTGTAGGATAAATATTCTCAACTTCTTAATTCTTACATGATGTGACATAGAAACCCATATTCTTCTCATTTTCTCTTTAATATATGCCTGGTTGTGTCTGATCCTTATGAAGGTAACATTGACAATGAAATTTAATATTACCTCAGACAGCATTGAACAAACATTTTTTATTCAGTATGTTGTATATTTGGTTGTCCTGGTACATTCTAGGCTCCAGGTTATGAGGATAGGAAGGGATCTATTTGAAAAGGATCATTGGTTTTATACTTCTAGCTCAGAACAGTAACAACAAAATATTGTCTTGTGGACAAGAATAGGGGTCATTCATTGAGTGAAAGAGGCTTACCTGCCAGAAATAGTACAGTGGCATCTTTGGTACATAAACACCTCTATTTGGAGTTATTACCTCAGTAAAATTTCCAAGGATCATATATTAAGACTTGACAACTTCTGTCCATATGTGAAGAGTCAAATATAGACTCCTGATATCAAGCCTCCCTATTTTATTTTTTTATATGATCTGCTCAAATTGAATACTAAAACCAAGTACTTAAAAAACACATACTATGCTTTATAGTTAAGAATAATAGGAAAGTAAATAAGGAAATGATACTGATTGCTTTTATTTTTTATTAGTCCAAATTGATCTAGTCTTTATCTGGACTCTCCAGAAAGCAGAATTCAAGACAAAGACCTGAACATGGGTAGATATTTAGGAAGTGGGTCCCAGGAAGCCAATGTTAAGATAGGGAAATAAGACACAGAAGGAAGAAAAGCCAATCCATTCTGCATTATTGAGCTGGTCATCTTTGGTGTCCATCCATTCAAGAAACCATGTAGGACTTACCTCATATTTATCTCCTCAAAGATGGATGCCTGGGGCATTTACCCTTCACATCCCTTCTTGGTAACCAGACCCCACAGGTTGAAGGTTTCCCCCAGAGAGCCTTAAATTCACCTCATTTCTGGATTGGGCTGTGCCTGCTGTCTGCTGAGGGATGCCTCTGGTTTTAGTGGGAACCCTGAATCTGAAGATCCAAATCTTTGAGTGCTTGAGATGTGAATCAGCACACATGGGAACTGGCTGAGGGTCTGTGGTGTATAATTGTTCTGAAAAGGGCTACTGTATTATCTCATGCAGTTTCCAAGGCTGAACACTTACCTACTACCGGCATTTTTTTCAAACTGATATGATTACAACAGATGTTTTGTTGAAGGTTTTCCTTCTCCTCTCTTCCTCCTGATGTAGGAGAATCCCAAATTGGGGTTCAGCCCAGAAGGTTCCTGGCTTCACCCAGATAAGAATTCAAGAGCAAGACAACAGAGTAAAATGAAAACAAAGCAAGTTTATTAGAGCAACAGAGCACAGGGAAATGGTTCCTCCACAGACAGAGAAGGGCTACTACATAGGCAGAGTAGCAATTGTGGATTGCTGGCTAGCTGTATTTATGGCTACTCCTTAATTATATGCTAAATAAGGGGTGGGTTATTCATGAATTTTCTAGAAAAGGGGCAGGAGTTTCTGGAACTGAAGGTTTCTCCCCTTTTAGATCATATAAGATAAATTGGGCATTACCATGGCATTTGTAAACCATCAGGGAGCTTGTGGGAATGTCTTTTAGCATGCTAATGCATTATCATTAGCATATAATGAGGATTGAGGCCAACTAGAGGTCTCTCTCATCATCATCTTGGTTTTAACTGATTGTGGCTGGTTTTTTGACTGCATCCTGTTCTAATTAGCAGGTTCATGATTGGTGCTCAGAAAACAAATCCTGCTGATCTCCTATCTCCCCTTCACCAAATCTTGGCTTCTCCTGTAAATAAGTCAAAGGAATAGTTTAAGATTTGGGGAGGGTGGACGATGCTAACTAACTACGGTAGATTCTGTCAGAGACCCAAGCTCAGACCTTTTGGTGTGCTGTCTATCTGCTCCTTGGTCAGAAGGCAGCTCCTCCAGTCTCTCTCAAGACCATTACTCAAGATCTGTATGGGGAAACTCTATCGTTATCATTATTATTTAATATCAATAGTTTTGTCTCACTTAGAGGAGATAAAATTTAAATAGCACTAGGAATTAAATTTCTATTTGCAAATTTTTTGACTAATACAAAATGATCTCTAGTAAACTTCTTCAAAAGATCATACTCTAATTTTTAAAAAGACCTAATCAATGAATGTATGTACTCAGGGTTCTTTTGTATGTTTTTTTTGTCCAAGGATTTCTGACCATAGATATAGTAAGGAAAAAATGTCCAAAGGTGATTGGAAGTTATAACCTATATCCTGGAATATTTCTCATTCCATGTGGCTGATACACATTTGCTTCATTTCTGGGTAGCACTGCAGGATTCTCCAGAATGGGGAGCATATTAACAAAAAAAATAGTTTTTGGTTCAGATTAACCTAATTCCACATCTGGAGGATATCAAAAATTTCCCCAATATATTTTGTATACAGTTATCTTCATTATTTTAAAACATAACATAAGATAGTTGCCCTTATATTTGATATTATATCCTAGTTTCTACATCAAGGAAATACTCTTAATGTTTTTAGAATTTTAAAAGTAGTTACCATGAATCAAATCTCTTTTATGTCACAGAAAATGCTAGGCACTTTTAAGTTGTACATAGTTGTCATATCCTTTTATGATAAGGTATTATTATCCCTATTTTACATTGATTAAAAAGAAAAGCAAACTCTCAAAACACAACCACCACCTAATGCTGATGAAGGTAAATAACTTCCTCAAAGTCAAGCATATATTAAATATCCACCTTGGAATACAAACCTGGTCTGTTTTGTTCCAAAATTAATTATCTTTCCATTACTGTGCCATGCTTCATTAAGCCCACATGGCAGTTTGTATTCAATGTCACAGAATCTATTATATCTGCAGCCCCTTATAATGAAATTCAATTATATTCTCAAATTCATACTTAATATTAAATGCAAATTAACAACAATGGGTAACATTTATTATTTACTAAATGCTAGACATTATGCCAAGTGCTTAGCTTATAGTATCTTATTTGTTTCAAATGTCAACAGATTATTTATTACATTTATTTAGTAATAAAACCAGTAATTTTAAATTTTTCAGTAAGCAGTTCATTAGTTCAAAGTTGAAAAGAAACAAAAGTACAAAGTTCAAAAGAAAGAAAAATCATGGTGTAAAAAGTCTCACTTTTAAAAAGTCAGCCACTCAGTTCTGCTTGGAAGAATTAATACATGCCACCTGATTCCTGTGTATTATTCAAAAGGTATTTTATAAATACTCAAACATGTTTCAGTAGTCTTATCATATTTCTGTTTTAAAAACAAATGCATTTTACTTCAATTAACATATCTCTTGATTTCATTACATATACATCAGTAATATTTCACAATATAGGCATGCTATATTTTTTTTAACCAGTTCCATATCTATGGAAGTTTAGATCACACTCATGGATATTCTGTATTCCTTATTCTGTGCTATTCTTTATTCAACAACTTTTCTCTGAAGTCATTACACATCAGTAGGTAAATAGTTTTGCCATTTTTTTACAGCTATCTAGTTTAGTAATTACAGTAAAATATCCATCATATGAATGTAAATTATTATTTAACTAGTTCATTATAAATGCAAATTTAAACCGTATCAATGGATTTTCTAATTTTTTTCATGATTTCAAAATATATGACAATGAATATATTATAATTTAAATGTAGGATAAATTTCTAGGAATGGAAATCCTTAGCCAAGGACATGGCTATTTTTTCTGTGGTGGGTTTATTGCCTGATTGTCCCCCAGAAAGGTGGTGCATGTTGACTTGCTCACTAGAAATGTACACACGTGCCTGTTGTAAAATAATTGCCAATGATATTATCAGGTTTTGATATTTATCAGTTGAATGGCAAGAAAATGGTGTTTCAGTGTGGCTGAACATTTCTCTTATATGAAGAAACTATTGAATATATTTTATGTCTTCAAGCTCACTAGTCCTTTTAGCCACTTTCTATGTTTTGCTCTTCTCATCTATTAACTATTTATTTGTAAGGGTTTTATGGTAGGAAAGAGCTTTGCAAATATTTTTACCTATTTTTATTGTTTCATAGGTTTGCTCTTGTTGGTTTTTGACCTTCAGGATTTGTTTTGTTGGCAGGGCTTGCAATTTATCAGAGGCTCACAGTTTATCACAATTTATTCTAGTTCACAATTTATCAGACGCTTCTATGGTTGTGAGATTTGTGTCATTATGATATTAACATTATGAAAGTATTTTATCCGAAATTCTTCTTTTTTATTGTTTAATTATCTATCTATCCATTTAAACTTTTTATCTGTATGGAATTTATCCTAGAACAAAATGTAATATGAATCCGTTTTTAGTTTTTCTATCTGTTCCAGCACAATTCATTGAATAATACATTTATGCTCCAGGTTTCGACATATTTTCTTTGTCATAAAATAAGATAGATGTATATTTGAATTTTTGACATCCTCTTTTGTACCATTAATTTATTGTTTATTAATTTGCATATATATGCTGCTGTATTATTGCTAGCTATATAAGAATATAAAATGCATAATATGCATTTTAGTATTTGCAGTGTTCCATGCCACTCTTATGTACTGCTCTCCTTTGTGGATTTTTTTCTTATGAATATCTTGCTTGTTCTTACATGTGAACTTTCAAATTGTCTCCTAAGTTTAAAAATATCTCTTTTGATATTTTTACAATTATGTTAATTTTGTAGAAAAAGTTGGGGAGAATTAGCATTTTTCTCATAAATCATACCCAAGATAGTGATTTCATTTTTTTCAGCTATTGTGTCTAATTTCTGAATAGGATTTACATCCATATTCACAAAAGGTGTTTATCCATAGTTTTTCCTTTTGTATAATTGCTATTAAGATTTTACTATCAATTTTATGCTTGCTTCACAAAAATAATTTATTTTCCTTCTTTTTTTCCATGCTCTGAAACAGTGTCCAAAAAAAAAAAACCTAAACCACATTGAACTAAAAATTTTATTCATCTTTTCAAAACAATTCCACGTGGTTGTTACTCTCATTCTTCTCATTTCCAGATGAGTAGCCTGAACGAAAGAGAATTAACATGCAGCAGCCCATACAGCTAGGATAGGCGATTTGTACCCCACAGTCAGGTGTTGAATGTCCAGACTATCTAGGAGCTGTAACTCTGTTCTTACAGTCAAGATACAAACCCAGATCTGTCTGATGCGGAGCTCTTACTCATAATCTCTGGGCTGTTCTCCATCTGGCTTGGTATCCTTGCTTCCCTTATGTGTCCTCTTTTCCATGCTTGGGTTACTTAACTTGACAAAGCCATTACTTCATTTGCACAAGAGGATCTTCTCTTTTTGGAACCTTAATTCATTTCTACAGTTGGGAGTTTACTTTTTAAATTATATCTTCTTCTAAATTATTACTAGCTCCTTTGCTAATCATGCCTTCTCTTTTCCTTTGAGTCATTCATACTATTTGCTAACATTTTGATAAATAAAATTTGCTTCTGCTGTGTTATATTTTCCTTTTCATATTTTATACAAACTCTTAGAAAACCTGAATTTATCACAGGGCTCCTTTGATAGCCATGCTAGTCTTTGAAAGTATCTTATTCTTTTTCTTGGGAAAGAGTTGTGATTGTGTGGTTAAATAATATCTTTAACTACTTTTTAATCTCGGTGAGTCATCTTTTATTTCAAAATCAAACACTGTAAAATCAGGGTATTCAAAACCCATCTTTCTGTCACATAGGCTATGTACCTAATGATGACTAACTTTTTGCGTACTGATTAAAGAATTACATCACTATGTTGTTAACGCAAGGAATCCTTCTCTTCCGATGCCCTGGCTCTTTCTTGCGAGTCAGAATTATATTCAGGGAAAGAGTGTATGTTATTCCTTCCTTTATACCTCAAATAATTAAGTAATCAGTAGGCCAAACCAAGAATTGCTCTGGTATACTTCTTTTAGCTGAATAAAACTTGCAAACATGGTCTTGTTAACTTCCCTTATTATTGCATTATGTTGGCTGTTAACAAAAAATACATCATTTATTCCCTTCATTTGCCTCTATGACAGCTTAAGAGATTACTCAGAATTTAGTATAAAGCACTTATTTTATGATGTAGTGTTAAATGTCATTCTTACAACAATTTCACAGAAAAATTAGAGACTAAAAAACTTTCCCAAAGCCACACAGCTAGGATGTAGTGTAGACAGAATTTGAACCTAGCTCTTTGATTCTAAGTATATGCTGTCGAGCACTATGTTAAATTGTTTTCCACAGCTGTGTGATCTTGGAAAGTTATCCTCTGTATTATCTGTAAAATGGGAACAATTATTTCTCTCTGCCTCCCTAATAGTTCTTCAAATATAATATTGAACATAAAAGCACTTGGTAAACTGTTGGATATTATTATTTTATTTTAAAAAGTTATATTATGTTCTTGAGACTAGTGTTATAAAATTCCACAATAGGTAACTTTTCTGTAACCACAAAGCATGAGTGATACAGCCTTTTGCTGAGTCCTGGCTAAACTCATTCCATCTCAGTGTCTTCTGTTCATTTGAGCAGCAGCAGTGGTGCATATGGGCTTGAGTGTGGATATTATTCTTGATCATTCTCAACATAGAAGGTCCTCAGTTCCATTTCCACAACTATGCATTTTCTAGGGAGTTGTTAACATCTCAGTGAAAATATGGGATATATTTGACCACTTTTTTTAAGTGGTGAAACGAAAACGTACCCTGAATAGAAGAGAATTTACATGCTTTCCTTTTAATTAATGGGATTAATTAATCCCATTAATCTTTGGGATTTCATCTCACCAGATTTTTAATGTAGAATAGTTTTAAGCTACTAGGGCAATATCCATCATAAGCCTTGAAAAACTGGACAAAGAAACTCTAAGGCTTTAGCAAGTGGTTCTGGATTGAATAGTTGCACCTCCTCCAGTGCAGCAGCTATTCTCTAAATTTCCATCCATTTCTCATTGCCAACAGCTGCCCTTACTCTCCGTGTGATCACACCAACACATGAAATTTGTGAAGCAGCGTTCATCAGCATCAAATGAACAGATATTAATACTGTTTTTCCTCAGCTCTCCAGTTTCTGGGATATTCATACAAAATAAAAAAGGTTTTCCATACATTTCGTAGATTCTAAGATTCAGAAATTTTCTTGACTTTTTAGTGGACTTGTGATATTAGTGTCTTACTCCGTTAATACCTAGGTGTGGAGAAAGATTTAAAATAATTGTATTCACATTTTGATTTTGTTCAATATTTAGTCAGTGATTGTTTTGATAAGCAGGAAGAGAAATTGAAGAAAAAGTGCTTCAACTTTGTAGTATAGTGTAAAATATTGTTTTACGGGTTTTACTTGATTTGTTATCTAAAACTGAATTTTAGTCAAAGATTGATTTGAAAATGTTTTAGAGACTGGTAAGCCAATTAAGCAGCACACTACAGCAGAGAGATTATAGTGTGGCTAAGGAAATGGACTCAGGTTGGACTACCTAGCTTCAAAGTCAAGCGCAAATGATAATCTTTTGGCCTTACACAAAATCAGTTTATCTCCTTTTCCTGTTTTCTGCTCTGTAAAATGGGGATGAGGTCAACAATACTTATTTCATAATGACATGAGGATTTAGTGAGTTTATTTTCACTGCTTAGGGTAGTGCCTTATATGCAATGATAATTAAAATTAAGCACCTTGTATTTCCCTCACTCCTCGGTGTATCCACTGTGAAAGTTTCATGGGATAAATTATAGATAAATTCAAAGTATAATCTCAAGTTTTCAAAAATGTAATTTTCATAAAAATAGGTAGTGGGTATGGATGGGTAAAGGTTCTAACTCATTCAGGAAGGAACCAGCAAAAAGACAAGTTGATTCCTAAGAAGAAATTAGCCTCTGGATGGATTTTGATAAAAGTAAAAGCAGAAATTAGATGGCTCAGTTAGATGCCTTAGAAGGCAATTAAAACAGACATTTGGGGCCAGGAGTGGTGGCTCACACCTGTAATCCCAACATTTGGGGATGCTGAGGCAGGTGGATTACCTGAGTTCAGGAGTTTAAGACCAGGCTGGCCACGATAGCAGAATCCCATCTCTACTAAAGAAAAAAGTACAAAAATTAGCTGGGGGTGGTAGCATGTGACTGTAGTCCCAGCTACATAGGAGGCTGAGGCAGGAGAATTGCTTGAACCCAAGAGGTGGAGGTTGCAGTGAGCCAAGATTGTGCCACTGCACTCCAGCCTAGGTGACAGAGCAAGGCGAGACTCCATCTTGATAAATAAATAAATAAATACCAAGACATTTGGAATATCTTTTCTATCAGACAGAATATAAAATCATTGCACCTTTTTGATTTTCTGAAAGTCAACATCTAACTTTATAAGAGTTATAAAATGCCTCGACCATAGTGAGTAGTAACTAATAAGCCAAAGGAAGGCACCTTCCCTTACTCAGATGACCCTTAGCTCAGCCTGTTAGACAACGCTCCAAGTAGGGCCATGAGAATACTGTCATCTGTTTGTATTATTTTTGAATCAGAATAAGTTTTCTTAATAAGAGCAAAAATATAAAAATATTTCAGGAATTTCTTTTGTCCAACTTTATAAAACCACCTGCAGAAGCTTTGGGACCATTCTTACTAAAGGCTTAGCCCCGGATCCACTCTCTTTTTAGCAAGGGATAAGAGTCAGTATTAACAAAATGTGAACATAGAATTTATGCAGCACTGGTCAGAATGACAAATTTCCACTTGCTATGTGAAATGCCAAATGTATTTTACACTGATACTAATATACATGGACTTTACTTTAAAGCCACTGAATTATGAAGAAAACCGTCAAGTGAACCTGGAAATTGGAGTAAGCAATGAAGTGCCATTTACGAGAGATATACCCAGAGTGACAGCCTTGAACAGAGCCCTGGTTACAGTTCACGTGAGGGATCTGGATGAGGGGCCTGAATGCAGCCCTGCAGCCCAATTTGTGCGGATTAAAGAAAACTTAGCAGTGGGGTCAAAGATCAATGGCTATAAGGCATATGACCCTGATTCTAGAAGTAGCAATGGTTTAAGGTAAAAAGAAATCTATAACCACATACTGATAATGTATTTGTAATCATTGAGATAGTAGCTTATTTGAACACATTTTCTAATGCTAAAGACTATGTTTATTTTTTATTAACAGGTACAAAAAATTGCATGACCCTAAAGGTTGGATCACCATTGATGAAATTTCAGGGTCAATCATAACTTCCAAAACCCTTGACAGGGAGGTCGAAACTCCCAAAAATGAGTTGTATAATATTACAGTTCTGGCAATAGACCAAGGTAAAAAAAAATTTTAATCTGGTATTTTATAAACGAATAAGAGAATAGAATGCAATTATTCTTAATGCAGGTTTTTTTTCTTTTTTCTTTTTGGCGATAAGCATACGGAATTCTTTGAAATTACTTTAAAGACTCTTTCTGTCTCTCTTAATTATCTAACAAGGTGAAACTGGTGACAAGAGGCCATGTTTTTTTTTATCTTTATATTCCCAGTAGGGCAAGACCTTAAATTCTTATATGTGTCTGTGCTAGAGGACAAAGGTAAAACTTACATCTAAAACTAAATAAAATGGCCTCACCACACTCTTCCACATCAGTTTGATCCACTTCAAACTGAGCTTTTATGTAGTTCCGCTGCATATTAGGTCAAAATGATCCTTTTCTTGAATTCTGTTCCTTAAAGTAACCCAGAGTTTTTCAACCATGTCTTCATATTAAAATAAAAATATTAATCTGTAGATACTTTGTTAGAGTAGCTGAATCAGAATCTCTGGTTGTGGAGCCTGGGAATCTTATATTTAAGAAAAAAATCTTCCTAGTGGCATGAATATTTACTGGGATTAGAAATCTTGTCTTTAACTACTTTACTACTTATTAACATCTGCACTTGGAATCCCCAAAAATAGAGATGAAAATTCAGACTTTTATTTTTATTTGGTTGTAATTCTGGTAAAAGATTTATTGGCAGTGGCATCTGATACTTTCAATAGCAATAGTCATTTCAGATAACCTGCAAATTCTATTTACCCATCTATTATGATTTCTTTACCATTTCCTTTAATTATCAGTTTACTTAAAAACACATGTCATATATAGAATATAATTGACTTTTTATTCTTTAAGAAACTATTAAAGAATTTTAAAATATCGCTAAACCTTATTCCTCTCTCCTTAGATAACAGATCATGCACTGGAACACTTGCTGTGGACATTGAAGACGTAAATGATAATCCACCAGATATACTTCAAGACTATGTAGTAATCTGCAAACCGAAAATGGAGTACACTGACATTTTAGCTGTTGATCCCGATGAACCTGTCCATGGAGCTCCATTTTATTTCAGTCTGCCAAACACTGCTCCAGAAGTCAATAGACTGTGGACCCTCACCAAAGTTAATGGTATTTATTCAAATATAATGTTTTATGAACTCTGAAATAACTGAGAATAACCAGAGAGTGGATTTACTTATTTACCTACACAATGCATGAAGTAAAACTGATTCTCATTAATATATTTTAGAAGGCTAAACTAATCTTTTACAAATATTGTATGGGAGCTCTATTATATATAAAGTAAAGGAAATTATAATTTTCATGAAGGCAAAATTTACATTTACAACAAAGAAAACCTTTGTTAAGTAGATTATCATTAAGACAAACTTTGTGTGTATGTGTGTGTGTGTATGTTTTCAAAAATAATGCCAGTGTCTGGGCATGGTGGCTCATGCCTGTAATCACAGCACTCGGGGAGGCTGAGGCGGGTGGATCACTTGAGGTCAGGAGTTCAAGACCAGCCTGGCCAACATGGCGAAACTCCATCTCTACTAAAAATACAAAAATTAGCCCGGAGTAGTGGCGCATGCCTGTAATCCCAGCTACTTGGGAGGCTGGGGCGGAGAATCACTTAAACCCAGGAGGCGGAAGTTGCAGTGAGCCAAGATCGCACCACTGCACTCCAGCCTGGGTGACAGAGTGAGACTCCGTCTCAAAATAATAATAATAATAATAATACCAGTGAGGTGAGGAGAGAGCAGATGTGCAGTTTAAAGTGTATTGTACGCTAACGCTGGAAGTGAGGAACCCAGGTGTATAGACCAAGTACTCTGGGGTATCTTGGAAGTGAACTTGGTGGGATATGGGAAGGGATATGGAAAGGAGTGTTCAGGGGCTGCCGTCTATTGTAGCAGTTTCTGGGGGGTGTCATGTTCTGTACTTCATCCATACTTCACTCTCTTGTTACTGCCATGTTCTTTCATGCAACTGGGCTTTTGTGTGTATGGCCCCATCTACTTAGAATACCTCTTTTTCCGTTTCTTAGCTTGATATTTATGAGCATGATTTTTTTCCATGATATTTATGAGCACCTACTATCTATTAGGCACTAGCCCAGATCCTGAGGATTTATATAGAGATGAACAAGACAGGCACAATCCTAGCTGAGATGCTTGAATTGGAAGGAATGGCACCATGACCCTTTGCTACCTGCATTGCAATGCCTTTCCTGTTGCATTTACATCTGATTACCTCTCCCTTCCAATACATGAGTTTCCTAGAACATTTACAATCTATCTTTGTACTTCCAGTACCTAGCCTAATGCTTAGTAGATGCTAACTGCTTAATGAATATTTTCTTATTCAATAATTAATTGTGTGGATAAAAGAAGAAATATACTAGGAGAATAAATACATCATGTCATTAGAGTTTAGAAGGTTTTACTTAGAATGTCAAGAGGTTGGGTGGAAGGAAGGGTGGAATCTGGTGGTGAAGGACCTGTGTGCCAGGCTGAGGGGACTGACCTTGGTACAGTAGGTGACAGCAGTTATGCATTGGAAATGTGCAAGTAAGGCAATGCCATTCCCAGATTTATGTCTTTTAAAGGTGACACTGGTGACAGGAGGACAATATGAAGGGGGCAGAGTTGAGTAAAGGAAAATCAGAGGCCAATGCACTACTGTGAATAACTAAGACACAACTATGGCTCCATATGTCGTCTTGAGAGAGGGGAGGGATTTCAGGGATCTTACCTCAGACACAGTGCGATCTTGAAGGGTCTTACATACACCCAAATGGTAATTCATATTCCTCTGGGGAGCCTTCAGGTATGAGGTGCAGCCAAAATCTCTGAAATTCTTACAGCCACAGCAGAGCATTTAATCAAGGCTTAAGAATTCCAGATGACTTCCAGGGTATGTATTCTGCTGCTTTGCTATTAATTAGTCTATTATAAAAACTCAAGGAGGTTGTAATTGCCATTGAAATTCTGTGGAGCTTTGAGTTAGTTGGAAATATGGTCATTAAAATAAGAGACCAAGACTATTGGGGAAAATACACTATCACAGTTGATAAAAATAAATTGTTATATAAATATTTCTGTTTTGTGTAAGTCTTATAAGTAGTCTGAGTGACATTAATTAGCTTCTGGTACTAAGATAACTTCCAATGCAAGGCACTAATCATAAACAATCTATTGTGCTTTGAAAAATTACCTTATCTATATGAATAATGGGTAAATACTAGAAGGTCAATGGATAAGAGAATATGAACTTCAGACACTATTTGTGTGTACCTGTAGTTATTAATTCTTTATGAGTAGATACACTGGTACTAAAGAAAAATGCTTGAAGTGTATGTTAACAGCCAACATAACATAATTAGTTTGTATAGATAAATATTACTAGAATGCTACTGGGCCACTCCAATGCCAAATTATTTCTTCAGGACTCCCTTCTATGGAATTACAAGGGACAACACATATAAGGTAATATTAGAGTTTGAAAAGGTTGAAGATAGTCCTCCATTTTTATTTATTTTCATGTGGCAGGTAGTTCCTTAGAATGATGGCTTCAAAAACAAGCATGATGAAACAAATGCTAAGGGAAGAATAAATGATCATTAAAAAATTAATTTCTTTTATTTTCTTTCAGATACAGCTGCCCGTCTTTCATATCGGAAAAATGCTGGATTTCAAGAATATACCATTCCTATTACTGTAAAAGACAGGGCAGGCCAATCTGCAACAAAAATGTTGAGAGTTAATCTATGTGATTGTCCTCACCCAAGTCAGTGTCGTGCGACTCCAAGGAGCGCAGGAGTAATACTTGGAAAATGGGCTATCCTTGCGATATTACTGGGTATAGCACTGCTCTTTTGTAAGTATTTTCACTTACTTGAAGTTAAAATATGTAATAAAAAATGTAGGTACCAGAAAAGATCTTTAAAAAATAATCTTGTCCAAACATCCACCAGGTGTGAAGCTCTTTCCAAGTTCTTTTTGTGTTATTACCTGAGTTTTGTTTGAATATTTTTTGTGAAGGGAACATGATCCTTCTTGAGATAAGATTTTGTGCTTAGACAGAGTTGTTGAAAATTCCTTAGATTTCACTGAATCTGACAAACAAATAGCTTTTGTTTCTTGTTTCCAGTGCGATTCCTTTTAGGGCTAAATAGAACAACCTAAAATTTCTGCCTTATGAAAGTCCACTAAAAGCTACTTTCATTCCGTATCTTCTTACTATTTAGCCACAGAGTTACAGGAGATGTCCTGTTCTCAGCAATGTCTCTTCTAGGGTATATCTTGCCAATTTTAAATTCTGTTAACCTCTTTCTTACCAGAGGTAGCTCCTGATGGTGCTACGCTTTTTCTTCTCTTTTTAGTCCCATTCAGTCCTCCAGCCTAGATTAGCTTTGTTTTGTGATAGGAGTAGAAGTTAAGTCCAAGGACTTAGGAATCAGACTGCCTGAGTTTGTACTCCAGCTTCATCACTTGTAAGCCATGTGAGCTAGGGCAAATTACTTAGCTGTGCTTCAGTTTTCTCATCTGTAAAAGGGGAAATTGCAGTAGCCTACCATATGGTGTAGCACTTAGGATAAAATGAGGTAATGCACTTGAAGTGCTTAGAACAGTACATAGTAAACTTCTAATGTGTTCATTATTTTTCATCAATCCAAAAAATAAACATATATCAAACTCCTAGTGTAGGCAAGAAACTTTTCTAGGTGCTTGGGAAAAATAGGAAAAGACAAATAAACAAACAAACAAAAGCAATCAATCTGCCTTGTGACAGTTAATGAATAAATTAAATGCTATGGAAGAAAAAAAAAAGAGAGCCAAATAATTAGGATCTGTAGTGCCATGGAGTGTGTTTGTGAGGGTGTTGGTGCCAGTGGTTGCAATTTTCAATAAAGAGTTAGGTCAGGCCTGAGAAGATGATTTTTTAATGATTTCTGGAAGAGGTGAGTTAGCCAAGTGAAATACTTGGGGGAAGAACTTTCAGTCAGGGAGAGAAGTCAAATACCAAGGCCCTAATTTGTGATTATGTCTGGAGAAACCAAGGAGTGGTAGGGAAACCAGTGTGGTGAGAGAGTAGTGGACAAGGGGAAGAGGATGAGGAAGTGGAGCCAGAAATGCAGGGTGGGGCCACATAGAGTAGGCAAGAGTTGGCACACTTTTTCTGTGAAGAACCAGATAGTATATATTTCAAGCTTTGCAGATCCTGTGTTCTCCATTGTATCCAATTTCATGTCATTTTCACATTATAAACTATTATTATTCTGAATTATTTCAACCATTTGAAAATAAAAGGTCTTAGTTCACAGGCCATATAAAAATATGTAGTGGTCTGGGTTTGAGGATTTAGCCAGTGCAGTATCTGGTTTTTTAGACAGGAAGAATTGTTGTTGTTATTATTATTAGTTTAATTATCATATATTTTCAATCTCCCACAATTATAGTTTAGAATAAGAATTCTGAATAGGTAAAATACAAAGTATGTTCAATTAAGATAAATATTTTCTAGGAAAACAGTCTGTATTTTCATGTTTTTATATACATAAACCATTCTCTTTTCACATTTTCATGGAGGAAAATTATTTTTGGAGGGGAATCACTAAAATTTTTTCAAAGTCGGAGAGATCCGACATGGCCGATTAGTAGCAGCTCAGGATTGTAGCTCCCAGTGAAAGCGCAGAGAGCGACTGGATGCCGCACTTTCAGACGAATTTTTGTTGCCTACAGACCTGGAGATTCCTAGCAGAGGAGCCACACGGGTTGCCAGTGTGACTTTTTTGGCCGGTGCAGCTGTTTTGCCGGTGCCCTGGCACGGCGCTTCTCGATGCAGAGTATACGGGACTGGGTGCCCTTTGAATCTGGCTCTGCTGGTCCCATCCCCACAAGGAGAACAGCAATTGAAACCACTGAGGACTGAGAGTTTCACAGCAAGCACAGCCGAACTGGGAAGGTCCAGCTCTGTGGGGAAGGGGCATCTGCCAAAGGAAAACTAAGAAACAGAAAAAACTTCATCACTGGGGGGAGAGAGATCCAAGATGGCTGATTAGCAACAGCTCAGGATTGTAGCTCCCAGTGAAAGCGCAGAAGGCAAGTGGATGCAGCAATTTCAGATGAATTTCTGTTGCCCACAAACTAGGAGCTACCCAGCAGAGGAGCCACACAGGTCGCCAGAGCAACTCTTTTGGCTGGCGTGGCACAGTGCTTCTCAATGCAGAGTATACGGGACTGGGTGCCCTTTGAGTCAGGTTCAGCTGGTCCCATCCCCACAAGGAGAATAGCAATTGGAAGCACTGAGGATGGAGAGTTTCACAGTAAGCACAGCTGAACCCGGGAAGGCCTAGCTCTGTGGGGAAAGGGCATCCGCTGAAGGAAAACTAAGAAACAGAAAAAACTTCATCACCAACAAGCCGGACGTCCTCTCAGACCCAGTCTGAAAGTCGGCAATTACAAAGACGACAGGTGGATAAATCCACAAAAATGGGAAGAAACCAGTGTAAAAGGGCTGAGAACACCCGAAATCAGAATGCCTCTCCTCCTACAGGGGATCGCAGCTCCTCATCAGCAAGAGAACAAGGCCTGATGGAGAATGAGTGCGATGAACTGACAGAATCAGGCTTCAGAAGGTGGATAATAAGAAACTTCTGTGAACTAAAAGAATATGTACTAACCCAATGCAAAGAAACTAAGATCCTTGAAAGAAGATTTAACGAAATGCTAACGAGAATGGACAACTTAGAGAGGAATATAAATGAATTGATGGAACTGAAAAACACAACACGAGAACTTCGCGAAGCATGCACAAGTTTCAACAGCCGAATTGACCAAGCAGAAGAA